>CM049392.1:16799935-16846650 GCA_026937815.1 Etheostoma perlongum | reverse complement strand
AAGTCTTCAGTGTGTGTGCATGCATGTGTGTGTGTGTGTGTGTGTGTGTGTATCTATAATATATATATATATATATGTCTTTGTCCGTGCATGTGTGTGTGTGTGTGTGCAGGGCAGAAAGAGAGAGACAAAGAGAGAGTGAGGTAGAAGTACAGCACAAAGAACAGAGGAGCATTGTGCGGTGCTGAGGCTCCTCAGGTCCGCTCCGAGCATGTCATCCACATGCTGCAGCTCACGTAGCACAGCCTGAAGAGGAGTCCTGAACCGCACTGGCCTTTGCACTTTGCACTGACACTGACTCACACAGGGCAAGGTTTGCCGCCTCGCTGTATCTGTCTGGTCACGCCAGGTTCAACACACTTCCTAAGCTGTGGAGAAACAGCACACTCACTGTACGCATGCAGTTGTGTCTCATTTAACATCCAATACTGGCGCACTATCCTCAGAACATTGGTCTCCACAAGCATCTTTTTTAGCACAGATTTGGAAAATGCAATTTGCCTATATCAATTTAAATTTGGAACTGATAATGCATCCTAAGGTTTTCAAAAATTTTGAAAATCAATTGTAAAAAAATGTAAATAAAAACTGCATGCAAACGTTTTGTTTTTAAACTGTATTTTTAGTATTATTAATACTGTACATTTAAATACACATTTTAAAAATAATGTACTCTCTTTTGATTTTCAAATCATAATGCATTTGCAAACTTTAGAATAGATGTCAGTTATTAACATGTCCAAGCATCTGTGGTCCTTGGCATGTAACATTTTTTTTACTTTTTTTATTTATCTCGACAATAATTTAGACATGATTTAAACCATAATTACATATTTAGATATTGTATTCTACAAGAATACATATACATATATATATATATATATATGCATACACATGAAAGAAAGAAGGAAAATTGGTGGAAAGTAAAAACTAAATCTAAAATAATTTGAATCTGCTAAATAACATAACTGCACATCACATAAGTTTTAGAAACCATTTGCTATAAGAAACTATTTGTCCATACTGTAAGGCCATGCGCCAAGTTTATAGTTTTTAGAAGAAAAAGAGTCACTGCCATTTAAAATAAAATAGTTTTTGTCCTAACAAACATTTGTCATAAATCTACAAGGGTTTTGGAAATAAATTAAAAAATAAAAACGTTATTTAAACAACAATTTCTTCCCTCCTCTGCTGCTACAACCAAAATATGAAAATAAAAACATATCCTATTTTTCATTTTATCAGTCGCAGCGTGATGGTGTTTTCCACAATCAAGTTTTACGGTGTGCCAGCAGGACACCATGTCCATAGAGACTCTGCGGAGAAAGAGGTGAATACCAGGTGCTGCGAGCCATCTCATGCTATTACCACCAGACTGTCATGGCTTTCTGTCCCATTTTACCTTGCATACACCCTCCCCCAACCCACAAGACAACAGGATGGCACCACAACAGCTGCATGTTCTGCAGCTTTGTCCATTTACAACATATTTCATAGTTTTCATGGATTTCTTTTCCTTGTTACTTTTGTGAAATGGAGACCACCGTGTAGCACAAAACATGGAGGACTCATTTTGTTTAGGCAACTTGCAAGCATAGAAGCACAAAACTAAAATGGAGAGAGTGATTTCATTTTTTTTGAGGGGGAAAAGAAGGCGGTAGTGTAGAGTTGCAATGCACCGAACAACGTTCTCCTCAAACATGGACTTGGAGCACCCTCTACCCATCACAAGTCAAAATGCAGGCCTACTCCAGAGTCCTCCCATTACTACGTCTGCAATTGGGAGCCATGCCTTGCTCCTGCTCTCCACAATTTTAACAGAAACCATGAGAGGGTAGGCTTCTTTAAAGGCTTTATCAACTGTGACCAACCGCCGTCAGCAGTAACCCGTGTTATACAGGCTGCAGTTATGACACCCTCAAAGGGCTGCCCCTGAGGAGGCAGGCGACAGGGAGGGGGGTACAAGGGGAACAGGGCCTCAGAAGTTTCCCACCTTCCCTTGAACCACAGCCGCAGACCCTCGGCAGGAGGTGGACAGGGCCAGCTTTGAAAAATAACACCTTTGTGATCCCCAGTGTTTGGGGATGGATCGTGGTCTGCAGATGGCTCCGGGTACTCTCTCTATGGATGGATGGGATAGAGAAAGACAGAAGACTAAGCTCTTTTTCATCAAAGTGTCAACTAATATGATTTCTAAATATCATCTTTATATTTGTTATTTTACCACTGTATTCTAACAGAGTAGTTTTTAGTAGAGACTGACAATAAATGTTCAGTATTTCTGACAACACGTGCAAGTACAATACTTAAACATTAGCAAACAAAGATGCTCAACAGTAAGCAGTTTTTCAATAGTGCCTCCTCTAACACAGTCATTATGATGAATATGGGCCACAATTAAGTCATACAGAAAAGCCGCCATCATTCTGAAAGTTCACACGTGTCCTGCATGTGGCTAGCTAATGGGCGTGAGTGCAAAAAACTAAGACGCAGACGTAGGAACGGAGAGCCAACAGAGTATTGTACAGGGGGGATAAATTATTACTGGCCCAGCAATGGTGACAGCGTTTTTCCTCAGTCCGGGGGTAGAAAATAGTGCACTGAACTTCTAACCCTAGATTCTGAAATCATTTTTAGCTGCAGTTGACAGTCAGTAACTGGCACTTGACAGCGAGCTCACGAAAGGGCTGGTGACACTTTCCTGCGGCTCAGCAGGGTCCTCAAATGATCCAGTCCACTGTCGGCTGTTGTGCTGTTTTCTTTCCCTCCTCTTGGCCTCTGACTATGAAATAGAGCCGGTTTGATCTCTTACCCACCTCATTTACACCTTTCTCACTTCTTGTTTAGTTACTAGAATGGAAAGATAAAATACTTCACATCAAAATTCACAGTATGACATCTTCTTTTTAACAACCAGTTAAGTGGCAATAATACATATCAGTGACAGAAATGATGGATTTCATTCAAGTTAAACAAATAGCCAGACTTATTTTGGTAATATGAAAAGTCTTCTTCTAAACTTTTTTCACATGCCTTGAAAGATTTTCTACCCACAAAGATAATGTGATGATTGTGTTACAGTATTCATATAACAACTTGGTTTACAAAGTCAGCATGAGTGCCAGCCTGGAAGCTCAGTGCAGAAGACAGTGCCTCGTGAAGGCTTGTGTTGCCGCCAAACAGCTGTGGTGCCTCTTTTGTGTTATTTGGAGGGCCTGTTGCCCATACTCTATTCAGGGCTTTCACACCAGTCTCACTCACTTCTCACTCCCTGGGTTCCTTCTCACAGGTCATAAATTAAGCAGAGGGAGGGGAGGCTTGAGATCAGAGAAAAAAGATCAGTCAGGACCTCATTTCAGTTCGTTTTTATCACACATTCTGCAGAGCTCCGAAAGAGCCAAAGTTTCATATGCAACAGTAAGAAGTGAACCTGCTGCTCGGAGGGCAATTCTCTGATGTTAAGACACGTCTGTGGATTAAGTTAAGACAGAGCATTTTGGGGTTTATCCACTTGGGGCCACACTGCTGTTGACACTATATGTTATTTTAATGAGTGTTGCGGTGTAGTGGTTAATGTGGCCACAGCTCATGGCTCAGAGGTGCTGCTAGGCAGTGCATGTGTGTGCATGAGAGAGTTTGGGGGGGGGAGGTAACAATATGGTTATGGTGGCAAGCACTGGGATAACTCATACCGTCTCTCCTGTCAAAACAAAGACTATACTTGAAGTGAACAAGGCCAGCAGCTACACACTTTACGGTAACTGGAAAAAGCTTTTGGTGCCACAGACTTTTATTCTCCTTTAATGTGTTCAGATGGGCTTCATTCTCATTTTCACTATTCAGATTTTTTTTTTTAAAAGCATCCTGATGGACATATTGTATTCAGTAAGGTCGCCATACTCAACCCAGCAGTGCATACTGTGACAATGACATAATGACATGAATAGGAGAAATATTGCACAGTTCAGTGGCTTGTATTGCATGCCATTATCCCTTTGTGAAACAGAAAGATCAAAATTATGAAATATCATGAGAGGGATCTATTCAGTGGTATCACAAAACTCCCATTGAAAAACGGTTAAATGGCTTTGCATGAGGCTGTGTACAGAACCATATGGACGCCTCCACATCTCCTCATTTCATACATGTTTCTTTTGACATCAATAATGCCTCGGTATCCAGTGGCGTTTGGAACGCATCAAAACAATTATAAAGTTGCCGTGGAAACTGAGGTCCTGTGCCAGGGTGAGACATACTGTCTCCCGCTCAGATAACCGCATGGAAAAGTCACAGCAAACAAAGCACTTGACAGGGGTGCAGAAATGGGAGAAATGAAAGGAGGGAGGGAGGTAAGGGATGGGCAGAGGTGAAGAGACAGACGGAATAACAAAAGCAGTGAATGTGGCAAATTTAGACATCCATAGATGATGAAAACATGCACAACAGATTTGCATTTGTGTGTGTGTGTGTGTGTGTGTGTGTGTGTGTGTGTGTGTGTGTGTGTGTGTGTGTGTGTGTGTGTGTGTGTGTGTGTGTGTGTGTGGAGGATTACAGACATTGTATTAGAAAACCCTTGTGATGTGGACATTTGTAAGACCCTTTCTCCAAACATCCCCAAAAAAACTCAGATTTAGGCTGAGAGACCAGTATTACTTTGAGTTCAGTTAAGGGTTAAGTAAAGGCAGGTACAGTAACACTATGTGAATGTTTGTGTGTACATGAATGAATATTATCATGGCAAACTAACACACAACCCCTCTGTGACACATGCAATTTTGTGTGCGGAACATTGGGACCAGTGTAATGTATTATAACCTTATGCTAACCTAATGAACAAGAGGATGAAAGCGGTGTAATGGAGGCATTTTTACATTCATCTTTAGGCTCCTCATTATGCGCCGAATATGACAACCTCGTTAGGAGTGCACAAAAGATTACCCATGCGGGTAAAGAGCACCACCTTAATGCAAAAAAAAAAACAACACAAACACACAGATATATTGTAAAACAGGTAGGAATATAGAGTGCACAGACTGTACAATTGGTGAACACACACACACGCACACACACACACGCACACACACACCCCTGGTGGGAGTAACTGGGCTCTTGGAGTCAGAAAGACAATCTGACCGGCTTTCAAAGACCCCTGACTGTCCGGTCTGTTTATTCAGATGGGAGCAGAGAACACCACCATTTCAAAGTCATTGCATTACTTTGTTTTGATCTCACTGATGAAGAACATAAGTTTCAGGGTTCTGGTTGGGCAGTTGGGGTGATAAAAAAGGGCCCTTGATGCTACCAACAGTTCAGCTTTATTTTGCATGTGATGTAGTGTGTTTGAAGCTTAATTAAATACATACCTAAAAAGTTAAAAATGTATAGCTATAGTAAAAGAGATGTGTTTGTTTATACAGCACAAAACACACTACTTATTATATATGCAGTGTTTTCTAGGCTTTGTCAGGTAACATGAATCAATTAAAACGTGTTTTTAGTTGTCTGTGCCTGAAGTGTCAGCAGATCTGTGTGCGAGTCATCATTTGTTCTCATTAGGGTTTCTTGGAGAAATCAGTAGCGCTTGAGGAAATCAGGTAATTTGTATCCGCAAATAAGGATATTCGGGCCAACAACGTTGTGTCATTTATAACAGGGTAGTAAGTGTATTTGTGTGTATGTGTGTGTGTGTGTATATCAGTGTGTGTCTATTTGGGACTATTTTGAACAATAAAAAGGCAATTTCTGCATTAGTCTTAGTAATGGCCATGAGGCTGAGGATCATTAGCTCAACACTGCTCTCCAGTGGATACAAAGTATAATAACCAACACATAAAGTTCAAGTGTGCATCAGTTGTCTGTTAAGGTTATTCTCCTTTACATGTTATGTTACAGCCTTACAAGTAAAAGTTTCAGTTAGTTGAACTGTTTTATATTAAAAAAAAAAAACATCAATGTCTTTTTTTTTTTTTTTTTTTCTTAAAGATATTATGTGATGCAGTGCAGGGTAAAATTGCAAATGAAGTTAACTTTTATTTAATACATAAGCTTCTTGTTATTGACATAAAACTTTTCTCAGCTGCAAAATGTTTACGAAAAAAAAGGTTATGGTGTTCTTAGGTAAGCCCGTGTTCCAGCTGGATTTAATTAGCTTATTTTCTCTCTATATTGATGTTAACATTGACGTTATTAGATCAGAACTGTGACCCTGCAGCTAACTTTTAACTTCATGTCTCTATTGCTTGTGTGTGCAGCTGAGTGACATGAAGTACAGCTTTGTGGTTACTTCTGTCAACAATCTTTCTCCCACTGCATTGTAGGGACAGCAGAACTAGAGTGTCTCTCATAACATGCAATTTGCTAAATAACACAGTAGATGTAACACAATCACTGCTTGGTATCCAATAGTGTAATTATAAGGATAAAAACTTTTTTTTATGTGTTGTTGTCAATGTCATACAGTATGTACCCTAACAATCTGCACAGACTCCTGATCTAACTGCTGGGATGGGTTGTTGGGATATCTATAGGGGCATTAAGACGTAAAACACACTATCTTCTTAAATAATTTCAGTAGGCTTGGAAGCCTCTATACATTCTCTTCCCATGTGAATATTCATGTACATGTATACACGGACATGTATCAAAGGAAGAGGTTTATCAGCAGATTGTGACGGTGCATAAACACATCGAGTACTTGGTAATTATACTGCAGCTGAGAGTTTCCGACACTGGTGAGCCATGCAGTGATTTAAGGCCATTGACTTACATCACCCTGGAAACAAATATCCTTATGCAAACATACAATGTATTAATGTTCAATGCTTGAGGATAGAACTATAGCAAACTATGAATTAGAACACCCATTTTAATAATAATTATTAAGTAATGGTGTCTTGGAAGCCCGTTTGTGCTGGGAATACTTTTGTGTGTGTGTGTGTGTGTGTGTGTGTGTGTGTGTGTGTGTGTGTGTGTGTGTGTGTGTGACACAATAATACAATTATTCATTCAAATATATGTTTTTGGGTAAAACATTTTAAAATGTAAATGTCTCATTTGAAGACCTCCTCTTTTCAGTCCAGTTGTCATTTCTCGCCAGTCTTCATTTCCATATGTTGTCTTAACTCCTCTCCTAATTAGATGGTTAATTGCAGCACAGTGTGTAGTGTGCACGTGTATGTGAGTGAATGTCTGGATGTGTGTGATGGCTGGACAGGTGTATAAAAGCTTGGGAACTGATCTTTAATTTGGATCGCATGTTATAGAGTATTATACTGTATATCTTTTAGTAATAAATGAAGAATGTCCCTTTATTTTTTATCTATGCCTTTTAAAGATATAAAAACAAATTCACAACAATAGTCATTATTCAAAATAAGCCTACAACTATCTATACATCTACTACTATACATCATATCATGTAGATATCGGGGATTAAGAAAACAAAAAAAATACTGTATATCACGTGCTGTGCACGTAATGTGAATAATACTGTTACACCTTTCCACTACTTGCTCGTTATTGGTGACATCTAGAGAATAGAAAATTAAAAATATTTTCATTCATCATCTGAAATATTTCTGAAAACACGCCCAATAAAAGCTTTTAAGCCTTCTAACTTTTAGAAAAAGAAATGAGATTGCTGTAAAATTTAAAAAACTAATGCAATGTGTGTTCTCTACTATAGGCTGTTTAAGCATCCAAATTGCTATAACTATTGATAGTCTGAGTCCAGTTCTATCACATTGTGATCTATTTTTTCTACTCTGTTCTATTGAGCTGCATTCTACACTCCCGGCTCGTCATTGGTGCATGAAAATGGGAAGTACGATGACGTCGACCAATACGATTATAGGTTTATTCCATGGGCTTGGTTCACGGAGTAGCCTGTTATTTTTAGTAGCAGGTTAAATATCGGTGAGTAAATCTAATTCCGAAAAAAACAGCTGCCTGTTTTATAGCTAATAGAAACTGTAGCCTACAGGCTGTAATGGGAATAGTGACGGAAGCTCGTCGCTTTTAACAACTCGTCGTCTCCTTTGAATGTAAAAAGTAGGCATCAAACCTCGACATGCGCTCTCCATACCAGCAGACGAAACAACCATATGCTGTAAACATCACACGTTGAAAATAATCAGAGATCTGCACTGGAATGCCCTACATCGTGGAGGGAGCGGTGTAGCGTGTGTTGGCTGTAGGCCCTTTTTTACGTGTAAACAAACGGAGTATAAGGTTTTCTCATGGTGGGTGTCTTCCTGTCAGAAGCCCGTCACTTCCCGATACAACCAAGATTATCTGTGTCGCCCACCATGTCGGTCCGCAGCAGCTCCCCCAGGCTGTGGACGAGCTGCTTCGCTACTTGTTTACATCTTAACAAGGGAATAAACTCTGTTGTGGGGGGGGGGGGGGACAAGGGGGCTCCAGGCTGTCCTGTTACCTTTTACAATACAGAAAAGTCATGTATAGAAAGAAACATATTAACCGCTTAGGCGATGTAAATCTCCATTTGTTTAAGAGCGTTCCCTAAATAAGCACAAGATGGCGCCATATCTCAGTTTTAACCATTCCATTTATCAACAGGTCTTCCTCCAGTCTAACAAAAATGAATATGTATGCTGTGCCCAACCCGGAAATACCAGGCTGTCCCCAGGATTAGAATACCTGACTCAGGTAAGAAATGCAACAATATTTTGTTTTGATTTCCATACAAATGTTATATGTTAGTGCCACTTAGTCCAGTGGCCCATTGCCTACATGAAGTCTGTTCATTAAGGGGTGAGGAAATGAGCGTCAGGTATCACCGACTCTACATTCCCTAAATATTTAATATCCTCACACCACATTGAGGGTACATCACCAAATAATCAAGTGACAGTGGGGGTATAGGCTTCTTCAGTATGGTATAATATGGGTATAGTGTCCCAAACATACAGTATGTTAAAAAACAGATGCAACAACAATATGTGATTAATATGTGTTCAATATGTGTTCCAACTTGCATAGAGAGAGGGGGCAAGGTTTATGATGTGACTAATTATAGTTTTGAATTTTTTTGAATAAAAAGGTTGATGAATGAGCATCAAATCATTTGTATGATGGTGTTTAATGTTAAAGGTCACTTTGAATTATTCTAACTAAAAATAATTTAGGAAAACAAAGATTTTAAATTCAGGCTGGTCCACATTCATTTTGGGATGGCTTATATTGTATTTGACGGTTTCAGGAGGATGGTGAAAAAAGTTAGGATAGAGTCCTCCCCTTCATGACACTAACTTGCTTTAAACATATTTCACACCCTAAATGTGACACAGATATTATAATGTACTGATGCTTTGAAAGATAGTGACTTTTTCATGAAAGACATTTTGACATGTCACGGTAGGATCAGCACAGGTGTAAATAATTAAACATATGACGTCTGAATTCCATGAAGCTGCTTCAGATTCATGGCCTAGCTATTGTGCATGCTGACTGTCAAGGCTCACTGGGACACTCAAATATAACAGAGCCATTGTTAATGTTGTAAATAGCAGCTGTGCTTTTGTTACTCTTACAAGTGAAATTGTCTCATGGTGAAAGGAACTTTTGTCAAGGGAGTTTCCTATCAGCCTTCCCTTCTGCACATCGAAAGCCTAGATACTGTCAAAATAATTCTTCTGTTGGAGTATTTATAGACAAAACAATATACAGGTCCAGTTAAAAAAAAAAAAAAAGAACTGCTCCACTGCAACTTTTTTGTAGGCCACCTCCTTCACTACACTTACTCTACTGAACTGCTGCATTTAACACACAAAAATGTATCTATTTGAATCCAGTGTATATTGTCTTGTTTTCTAGGTGGATCAGCTACTCATCAAACAGAAAGTTGAGCTTGTTGAAGGTAAAGTATGTAAAACATGCACAGACTTCTGAGGAAATATGTAATTTATGCTCCTAGTTATGTTAAGTACAGATGGGTTTTGCAGGATCTATATAGCAATGACATCTGCATACGTATTGTTGGTCCATGCAGCCCTTGTTGGATTTGAAAGCAACAACAAGTATGAGGTCCGTAACAGCATGGGGCAGAATGTGTTCTACGCTGTCGAGGAGAACGACTGTTTGAGTAGACAGTGTTGTGGTCCCATGCGCTCCTTCGCCATCCATTACTGACAATTTTGGGCAAGAGGTCATCACTGTCACCAGGCCACTTAAGTGCATGTCTTGCTGCTTCCCTTGTTGTCTACAAGAGGTGAGTGAAACCACTTTCAGACAGACATACATTGTGTCCATGAAATTACAGTGTTTTAAGGTGGTTTTTGTTCACCCCATTTGTTGTTGTTTACATTCAGTGTTGTCTAGTTTTCTTGCGAGGATATGTCTACAAATTACACTCTGTTCTCCCACAATCCCTCTCTCAGCTGGAGGTGCAGTCTCCCCCCGGTAACACAGTGGGGTACGTTATACAACAGTGGCACCCTTTCTCCCCCAAATTCATCGTCGCAAACGAACACAATGAGCCTGTACTGAAGATCCATGGGCCATTCTGTGGATGGAGCTGCCTGCCAGATGTTGACTTTGAGGTGGGTTTGTCTAAACACAGAAATCCATTAAATTCATGAAAACATAACACTACACGGTAACATTCTGGCCCTCTGGACATTTTTGTAAGGGATCCTCCTCATGCTCTGGAGCAGGAAATATGTTTCCAATCAGAGCAGGCTGCTGCTTGGATGAAGCCGTCGCAAAAGGGCATGCTCTTGTGTGGTACTGTGTGGCCATTGTCCCACGGCTCAGCTGGTTTTATTAGATTGAGCTGTGAAGGGATTTGGGTCAGGGACACAGACTTTTACCAGACCCAGAGGAGGGGTAACTGAAGCATGATATTACCATCATGGTTCCTCCTTTGCTGCTTTGAAGTAATTATTGGGATAGATTCTAATTCTAAGTTACTGTGCCCTCTCTGTGACTCTTTCTGCAGATTTTGACAATGGATGAAGTCAGTAAGATTGGAAAAATCAGTAAGCAGTGGACGGGACTTCTTCGGGAAGCATTCACAGATTCAGACAACTTTGGTATCCAGTTTCCCATGGATCTGGATGTGAGAATCAAGGCTGTCATGATTGGTGCATGTTTTCTCATTGTAAGTAAAGTCTTTTACTGAGTCTTTAGTTCTTAATCAACGTCAAAAAGATTTTTGGGAAGTTGCATTTATTTGTTTAGGATTCTCTCGTGGTAAAATAAACAGGACTCTGGCCAAAATGTGGCTGTTACAGATGCAGTAGCCTCATATGACCCAGCTTTCATGGGGAATTATGTCTTTTAGTTCACTGGTAGTTGGAAACTTAATGTACCTACCACTTAATGCACCACAGCCTACATTTTATGGGAAATGTGACCTGAAACCACCCCAATCATCACAAATGCAAAACAGCTTGTCAGAGCTACTTTTTGTAATCGCACAGGCCACATTTGCTAAATGCTTCAATGCTAAAATCTCAGGATGTTTTTTACAGTTAATTTGGCAGTGACATACCAGTGAATAAATTCTACCCCTCGGCTACATTTGAAGCTCAATTAGGCATTCTGTGTAAATGTAATGTGTTTGCATTGTCATTAACACTTTCTCATTGGTGTTTTTCTGTACAGGATTTCATGTTCTTTGAGAGTACTAACTAGGAGCCAAACAGGATATCCATGTAAGCATACACACATTCTTGGAAGAACAAGGCCACAAAGCCATGATACTCAGTCCAAAATGCCATTACATAGAACAACCTTCAAACTGATCGTTTAAAGGAAGTACCAAAAGGTACCTAAATGTTATACTTTTGCATGAACAATGAAATAGGTTTGTTTTAGTCTTAGCTGCTCAGGCTGGTTGTTAAAACACGTTAGTGGGCTGTGAGTACAGGGCACTGTTTTCAGACAATGTTTCATTTGGGTTTACATTATGGTCGCTGAGCCCATCTGTGCCCACAACCTTTAGCTACTCTTAAACAACTTGAATAGTAGGATAACATCCATATAGGAATGGATAAAAAGGAACACCATTGCAGGCAAGTGCTGTTATATAGTATATAGTAAGACTGGTGTTATGGTTAGTATGCCAAGGAGGTCAGTCAAATAGCACTTATTAATTAATTTGGTCATATTAATAGTCATGTTACTTTATATAAAGCACTTTGCTTGTAGCAATATTGTGTGAGAACTGAACGCCTCATGTAATATCATAGTTTGACGTTCAGATATTCAAAGCCCTTATTTATTTTATTGTTTTATATTTTGGTCTGTTACACAATTTGACAACATAGAGTAATGTGCGTGTGCACTGCTTTGTGAGTGTGTCTGTGTGCTATGCGTGTACTTTTGTGTGTGTGTTTTAACTATTAACTATCATAGCATTACAAAAATATTTTCAATGCCATAATAATTATGCATAGTCAATTGTAAAGGTTGTTTATTTGGGAACAGCGAGGTTATGGCTTGATGTGTCCCAGTCTTGTCCACAAGAGGGAGATAGCTTTCCATTTAAGGATAACCCAACACAGCCCAAATGGACAAACTGAATACCTCAGTATGCTATATGGTTTTAATTCAAATATTATTGTCTAATCACAATGTAGATTTTTGGACAAACTCAGGTTGAAATGCATGCTACTGTTGGCTCTAGGAAATACACACCTGCACCTGATACTATACATATGAAGATAATCACATTTAGTACATTAAATCATCTTAGCCATATATTTTGAATACATTGTGTGGTTATCAACATGAATTTCAGTCTTTCTAGATGTTGCATTACACATGGTGTGACAGCTCTACATGTGTCAAAAATGCAAGAGTTAAATAACACCTTAATTTCCATCAAATGGCCATTGGTATGGCTGTGCACCACGCTTCATTGTAAAATTCTAAATGTGTTTTAATGAGTATGGCCATCAATCTGATGTGGCTGGTATAAATAATTGTTGCAATGCATTTTAAAAGACTGATTTCTGGATTTCATGAATCAATATCAGATCACTGAAAGAAAGAAAATAAATTTTAATTGGAGAATGGATTATTTTAACCCAGCCCTAATCACAATAACATGTACGTCTTCAGTGGTTCAGGAAAACTGGAAAAACATCCATCTTAAGTAATCTTCTAATGGATATTAAGTGGTAAAAGCTTTTAAGGCTTTAATGTTTGTTAAACGTATTATGAGCTTTCAGTTGGAAGAGCCAATCTAGACGTTTTTTTATGTCAGTGTTTGATCTTTAATATATTGATACTTGTTTGTAGTAACTACCATAAGTGGATTAATCTCACCTTTTATCAGCAGTTTTTTTTTCAAAACTTTATATAAGGACTAAATATACTGTGTTGTACTGATAGATGTTTTTTCAGTCTATTCTGTTTTTCTTGGTTTAAGTTGTTGAGATACTACTATATTTAAATCCATTTGCATTACATTCTGGCCATTAAGATTACCCTGATGATTTGGTATGTCTTGTTTGGTAGAATGGATTAATAGTATAAGATGCTGGTGCCACTTGCTCTTTGATTGTGAACTTCAAGTCAGAATGCTATACAAAGGGAGTTCAGCTATTCCCAGTTTCACACACACACACACACACACACACACACACATATACGTATATATATATATATATAAAACCGTACTTATTCTTCTACTTTTGCACTAATACTGTGAACTAAGTCAAATCATGCAAACTAACTCTGTGAGCTAAGCGTAAATTGTGCAAATAGTCCATGGAAACACTTCAATAAAAAAAACATATTGTGATGTGTGCAGTTCTTTGTTTTTTTTGTTTCCAATTGCCAAGTTCATTTGGCATCAAAAACTGCTGACCTTCAAAAAAGATTTTTTATATTAATCACTATCAGACGGGACCATCTGTTCTGTAGGCCTTTCATTACAGTTAGTGTCTGTAGGTGCTACAATGGTCAGACCTTTTAAATGGTCAAAAACCACTCTGCCTTGATTGTTAAGTAGTCTCACCGGCTGATGCGATTGCCACCTTTACCCTTTTTAATCAATATTCTTCAACTGCTAATGAATTATGAATGCAAATCAGTTTTTTTGCGGTAAAAATCCAGCCTGCAGAATAACTAATTGGACCAATTACGTCAAACATAGATGTCCTTGAAGGATAACATGAAAAGGGAAAGGGGAACATTTCATTTTCTTCCCTTTCAAGTCAGCTAGTAACTGTTTTTTAATCACACAACAATAAAGAGGTCATTTGAAGCTGAGTAAATGGCAAGGCTTGAATTAAGGGCTACATCCTCAGCTCATACAGTATTATTTTTAAAAACTGACTTCTGCAAAAAAAATAGTATCCTTGTATTTGACATTTGATTAAAGGAAGATTAAAAGCGTAATATTGTGGAAATATTCTCTAACATTTTAAGTGGGGCTAATGTCAGTCTGTTTATAGATATTGTCAAAAATCCACTGTGATGAGTGATCATTCTTATAATACAAACTAATTGAGGCCAAAGATCCCTTACACTTAAAGTTTCACATTAATACACTGCACCATCTATATGAGACGTGGCAAAGCCCCCTTTTTGTGAAAATGATTGTCCTGATGTTCTGGAATATGACGTGGCACTGCTACGAGTGCTATAGGTAATTAAGCTGTGGTTGGAAAACAATGACAATTGTGGAGGCAGGTACATGGAGAGCCAGAGGGGACATGGATAGGGTTGATTTCTTATTACTTTTTCTCACAATCATGGGAACATCTGGAACTCTCATGTCTGTCATTTGGACAGTATTCGGTTGTTTCTAACTATTGGTGGACTGTCGTGACATTTGGTACAGATATCCATGATGTCCAGAGGACGAATTCTCATGACCTTTCCTCTAACCAACCAGCAGTTCAAAGTTTTTACTTATCCTTAAAAAGGCATATATTACAGTAGATGGATGAGCACAACATGGTTCCCAGAGGATGAAATCAATTAAATTTGGTGGCTTGGATGGATTGTCATGAAATCTGGTTCTAACATTTATGTTCCCCGATGGATGAACCAAACAACTTTAGTGATCCCCTCACTTCTTATCTAACGTCATCAGGTCAAAAATTCTCATAATGAGAAAATATATACAATAAACAAGGATTAAGGTAAAGTAAAGGAGCTTAAGAAAATAATTGATATATCAGCACTGTGCAGCATTGGCAGAGGTCTGTACTCCAGAGTGATTTCTATTTATTTATTTATTTTCTCTGCGTCTGGATCCAGATTTATGCACATTAAAATACTTGTGATAGACAATCATGGGAGATGTGCCTGATTTTTATTGAAGTGACAAAAGAAATTTCATAAGAATATAGCAAAAAGGTCCAACCTCCCCATGTTACAAATTCTACCAAAACAAACCATTTCTTTCCTGCACCCAAGTTACCAAACAAACAAACAGGTCCCAAAGTAAATATGGGGTACTGTGCCGCCTTACTACTCAACTATCAACATAGACTGTAACACATAAAGCTATCTTTTAAACTCTTAGTGACCCCACATTTCAGTTACATTTACTGAGAACTTTCCCCAACTAAACACACAGAAACAGCTGTGGTTGACAAAGATTAATGTTACTCATTGTTTCCCTCCTTTTTGGATAGACTGTGGAGACTTCCTTAGAATCCCCCCCTCTCTGGGGGTATTCTATAACAGGATGTACATTTCTGTAATAGCGGCAATTGTGGTGTCAGATATTACTGATATATTCTCCACATATGGTGGTATGAAATAAAATACCCAAACCACAGCAACGGCACTGATGTCATTCCAGCAGTGATTTTCTGGCTCAGTATGCTGGGTTCTGTTTGTTTAGCATTCCAGTTGATAGTTTCCCCTTATAAGTAGACACATATTAAAGCTTTGCAGCCCAAACGTGTGATCATTTTGTGTTACTGTACACGTCTCTAAAAATGACACAATTGGTTACACAAGGGAGTTTGACATCTTGGAGTCAGGAGATGCAGACACAAAACAATACAAACCACTTCAACGTGCTTTGTGTCGGTGATTGAAGAGGTTGGGGGCAAATAGACAGCCTCCTTGCACAATCTGTTAACACTACTGACACATTTAGGACCTGTGGGCTGTGGTTCTTCTATTCTTTCATTGGACTACTGGGTTGAATTACTGCATGCATTTTGGGTAATGAACGCACAATTAATCTTCAATGTCATTGTGAATTATTATACTGTTTTCTGTAAGAAAGCCCTGTAAGGGTTACAACAACACATCAATGAGACCAAAGTCTATAAGGAAACAATGTTTAAACTCTGTTACTAGCCAACATGGGGACAAATATTTATATTACTTTTCTTTTTACTTTTGGAGCTTAACACACACCAAGAAATAAACAGAGTATTGTTTGCTCACTGCAAATAGGGTACATGATCTGGAATTCCTGGTGCTTGAAACCCACTGTGATAGACAAATGGCAGAGACAACATCTGTGCAAACGCAGCCTACAGTAGGAAAACACACAACCTTACACACACAATTGGGGGAAAGAGAGCAGATCTAAAATGGGGGATGGTTATTTACATTTACACTGAAATTCCTGAGAACAACTCAAAGACTGGGGACACGTTAGACCTCACCAACACTGTCTCATAAAAGTGATGCTCTAACAAAACGTATATGAATTACCTAACATGTTGGACACAGTACCCGTATCCAAGGCTTTGGTGTCAAAGTCCTGAGCTTTGGACATCTACAGTAAGCACCCAGTCCAACCTCCTCACTGTGACTTTTGGGCATTATAAAGATGTCACCCTATCTGGATTGGAAAATTGGTTGTCAAGGCAATATTTACATTTCCTCCTAATTGTATTTGGCAAAGCAAATTAGTAATGTAAAAATAAGTTTTTAGGGCGATAATGATGGCACTGGAGGGGGAGGATTAATGTAATGTTGAATGCTCTTCCCACTAACCTACTTCTGGTACATGTTTTGAAGTGGTTTTAACATGGCCGCCTAATGATGACATTCTAATGAAAGGCCAGCAAAAGAGCTTATGTGTAATTTTCAAGGAACATTTCTCCAAAAAAACAGTCTATCCAGTAGAAATGCAAATGTATACTAAAACTCATACAAGCTAAAAAATTGCAAACATCCTTAACTACATTTAATAAAGTTTGCTGCTAAGAGTTTTACGGTAAACTCAGGCCTGATCCAAGGGAATTAATCCATGCTCAACCTCTTCTTTCGTTTGTGGCCATGCCAACTGACATTAAACATGTACTTGCTGTGCTTGTTAATGTTCTTTTGTCTTAGATTAAGTGTTGATGAAACCTTCCTAGCAACCCCTACCACACCCTGGGCCAATCGGTGCCCCGTGGTCTCATTAGCAGGACCAACGTAGACAGAAGAGAGCCAGGGATGACATAAACAGAAATTCTCAAAAAGACGAGCAAAGTAGGGGAAAGGAGTGCTGGCCTTTCCATTGATATGGACTAATTTAACTTTCTGCAGAGTGATCAAAGCATTTAGGATAAAAATAAAACCCATTCTTAGACAATCATGGTGCAATTGTGGGTTCTGAAGCTAGGTTCAGGGGACCAAGTGTCTAGGATATGTGACTCACCAGTGTAATTGAAAAACCATCCAGTTGAACCACCAAAAGAGGGTTATGTTGACAAATAGAATAGAACGTAGAAAGAAATCCAAGGTGTGTCCCAACCACTGAGAGTTATGTGATTTTGGCTTTGATATTGCCTAAAGCAGTACACTGACATAAATAAAAAGGGACAATGTGTTCTTTAGACCAACATTATTGATGGTGGTCATAAAAAAAAAAAAAAACAGTGAATGAATGGAGAAACAATTTCATGTTATGTTCCCATGTGTCCCTTTTCTCAGAAGTTGTCTTTTTCCTCATAGGAATTTCTAATTTTATGTTTAATATTAGGCATCCCCTTTATAGTCTACCTCCCTAATGAATCATCTGTTTCTTCTTTCAGTTTGATTACATTTAAACACTGTCGGTGAACCCACTGTTTCCACAACAGTGCTGAAAATAGAGGATGGTCTACTGTCGTCAGGAGGCTGGAACACTGTTTAGTCTTTTACTAATGCAAGGACAGTTGAAGCTGGAGGCTTGTGTGTTTTAGTTGGCACAGAAATACGTCAGAATTAAAAAGCAGACTTCAGAGCAAACCACCTGCGCTGTTTGAAGATTCCCCACAGTCTGTGCATCCTTTTAAGGTTTGATATACAGCTGTATTTAACTGTGAGTTCATGTGTGCGTGTAATCCAAAGTCTGCTACCTTTTGCCGATACCCAGGAATATATAGAGTGGGGATAATTATGTGCAGGTGTCCTGATGAGCTTCTGGCTTTCCACTTCGTCCTCACCCCACACCACAGCAGTCTCGCAGTCTCTGCATTTTGTATGTGCCAATTTCTGTGTAATAAATGCCATTTTCTCACCCACATCACATGCATCCAAAATGAAATGTGTCATGAGTGGCACTGCCACCACCATGAGCACTAAAAACATCCCATCTCTTGACTTAGAAAGGTAAAAAAAGACCACAATGCCGTCATGTTTTTTTTATAGGCTATACAGTATTTCACATCTCTAACTAAACCTCTAACTATCCTCATATAAAATCTGTACATTTTGTCAGGGTTTAAACAAACCCAGAGGACATTTCACTGGCGTTTCCAAATGTTTGCTGAGTGCTCGGACTCTAGCCAGTGAATTGAATCAAGATATAGCGTATTCTCTATTGCACTCTGCCAAGATGCAGGATGAGGTTCTTTACCACAAACTTTTTTTTCCAGCTGCAGAGAGTTCCCTCACCATCTCATGCGGCAAAAATTCCTGTTAGATATTGGTCACTGAGTCATTGAATTACACATTCTTTAAGGCTCATTTTGATTGCAAATAATAAGATTGATACCTTTGCAAATCCGGGTTAATGCTGTGTTGTGTTAACTTGGTTTGTGTTTGTCAGAGCTTCACAGTAGGGAGGATTGCCTTTATTTGAAGTTACACAGCAAAATTCAAAGTGGAAATTTTTTCATGACATAATAATTTCCATAATCGTGCCTGCCCACCGCTGACTTTAGTGTCTGTTGCTTGCTGACTTACAGTAAAAAGAATAGATGATATCCAAGTCAAGTACTGTATTTGTTTTATCTGGCATGGCTCTAGAATCCGGGTTTATCAGGGCCTCTCTGAAAAGAAGTCATTTAACTCATAAAAAACGTTGGCTTCTACTCCCTCTGCATTCAAAACCATGAACCCGGTGATGTCATTAAGTAAAACAATCTGGGTATTCAGCGCTACTGACATGTAAAGTGTTCACCAGACTCACTCACTCAGGAGTGGTTTGCGCCAGGGGGCAGGGGGGGGGGGGAAGTCTGTTACTCTTAATAAGGAATAAGAGACACAAATGAGAAAAAGCATTGGTTCTATTTCGTATAGGCTTCGCCCTCTAAGGGCTACGCTATTGGGTTCATCCCTTCGCGCATGCGCAGTCGTGAAGATTTTCTTTCCCGCCCTTGCGTCCAGCACGGGCCTCAACTACGTCCGCATTTACTGTATATGTACACAGCGGACCCGTTGTTCGTCTCCCACTTTTTCTTCAATTACGCAGTATGAAGACAAGCTTAAGAATTTCCAGCGGTGCTCGCGTCTGCCCCTCCTGCCGGACCGGCTACATCCTGCCGCCGGACCTTCACCCCCGCTGCGGGACCTGCCTCGGCGCCGTTCTCGCCGGCCAGGCCCTTACCCGCCACGCCTCCTGCCGGCTTTGCCCCCGCCTGTCATCTAAAGAGCTAAACTGACAGGCGGAGGCTTTTCTGGTCTTGCCAGGCTAGCGGGGACGGGAACGGCAGTGGGGCAGACAGACGGAAACCCGGCGACACCCTGGAGCCGCTGGCCGGGCGGCGTCTTTCGACGAGCATGAGTCCGCTGGCTCGGTTCTCTCGGACAGCGCCGCCGTTACCGGTTTTTCCCTCCTCCCCTTGGGAGGAATCCCCCCTCCTGGGGGATTGGGCCTGGAGAGACGGCGATCGACGCCCCCCACTGGAGCTCTCTCCGTCTCCCGAACGGCCAGGGGCACCGCCGAGCGGCCTTCCCCCTTGCCTCAAACGGCCCCAGCCTCCACCGCCAAAGCTCTCTTCGTTGATCTGCCAGAGGTCATCAGGAAGGCGGCAGAGCGGAGAGGCATAGCACTCCCGGCGGAGCTGCCAGCCCCGCTCGCGGCCTTTTGAGCGGGGACATTACGCCCCGGAGCCGCCCTCTTCACGGGCATCACTCTGGCTGCGCTTCACAGAGCTTCGGACATTTTTTGTGGAGGAGGCTTTTCTCCCAGCCTGGGAATCTGAAGGCTTCCCTCTCTCTCGCTACGCCCCGTTTAACCGGGCTCAAGGCGACACGGATGCGGGGTTTTTCCCAGGGGCTGGCGGCACTAACAACATAGCCCACCGCCATCCTCACCCTGATCACGGTGGCGATGTCCAGGGTCATGGCTTGGCAGACTGTGGCCCAGCGAAACACCTGGATCCACATGTCTCAGCTGCCCGCGACAGTTAGACGCTGGTTATGCGTCTGTACGGCCCTATAGCCCCAGACGGGCCTTTTTTGGGCCCGGTCCCCCTCCGCAGCGACAGCCGGCATAAACTTCGGCCGGCAGGCTGCACGAGGTCGGAGAACCATGCGGCGGCCCCCACCGGGTCCAATCCGTCTCGCGAGCCACCCAGCAAGCGGCACGGACGGTGGCAATGACGGGACGCGGGGATCGTCTGTCCTTCGGCTGAGAGTCGGAAACACAACGGCATGTTGAGGGCCACTCCCTCCCATCTTAACAGCCGTTTTCCCCTCATTCATACAGCCCTTATTTGTTCTGAACAACGCGCTGATATGACAGTCGTTCCCCACACAAGCACAGGCTGCCCACGCGGCGCCACGGCCTCCTCGTAATGCCGGCAGCGGGAATGCGCCCACCCATTGTGGATGACGCCGCTCAATGAACCACCTCCCCCACGGCGATGCCGGCGGGACGTGGGACACATTAACCCAGTGGCCGCTCCGCCCCACACGGCGGTGACCGGCCACTGCCCTTTTCTAAAAGCCCTACCACGGGCTGGCCGAGACGAGTGATCGTGTCGCCCAGCGACGGGGTGGGCTCTGCGCTCCCCGCTAGCCATGCCGGTGAACAACACTCAGACATGTGCTATCAGGGTGCAGCGCAGCATCGATTGGCTTGACAAACATCGACTCTTGGATGTCAAAGCCGATAACACGGGGTTACACACTCCAGTTCGCCTCCCCCCGCCTCATTTTTTTCGCGGGTGTGTTGGAGCGACGGTATCATCTCTAGCACAGTCAGACGTGATGACGTCAGAGCTAGAAGGGCTGCTGACAAGCGGAGCCTTTTCCGCGTCCTTCAAGGGGGAGGAGAACGAGGGTCTTTTACTCTCGCTACTTTCTCACCCGAAGGGTCAGGAGGACTGCGTCCCATCCTTGACCTGTCACAGTTCAAATGATACATTATGGAGCGCACTTTTTCCAAATGCCCATCAGGCACGTGTTGGAATGTGTGCGCCACCACGAATGGTTTACGTCAGTGGATCTGAAAGAAGCTTACTTTCACGTCTAAATCATTCCTGGGCACAGGAAACCCCTGCGGTTCTCCTTCCAATGGGCCCGGCTCAACCGGCTGCAGTTCGGGTACTCACTACCCCCTCGCACATTTTCCAAGTGCATGGAAACGGTGCTCCAGCCGCTACAGAAGAGGGGCATCAGAGTCCTTTTTATTTGGACGATCCGCTCATTGTAGCCTCCTCTCGGGAGCAAGCGGCGCTGCAGACTATAGAGGTCCTGCGGCTGCAAACGCTGGGTTTTGCCATAATTTGGCGAAAGACCGCTCTGGTCCCCGCATAATCGATAGGTTATCCGGGCGTGGACATAAAGTCGATCACCATGAGGGCCAGGTTGTCAGCACCAAGACAGGACGCCCTGACCTCTCTGTTGTCCCGCTTCAGGCCACACACGACAGTGTCATCGCTGTCAGTGATGCGGCTCCCGAGCATAATGTCTGCGGGACAAACGGTGGTTCCCCTGGGTCTTTTCTACATAAGGAAAGTCCAATGGTAGTTTCTTCGCGGACAGCTCGATCACATTCGCCACAAATGGCGTATGCTGTCCATCCCTCATTCACTCCTGTCAGACCTGGCATACTGAGGGAACCTCCGGATCCTGTCTTCCGGGGTTCCCCAGGGCAGAGTGACGTCATATGTGACGGTGTACACAGACGTGTCCCTCACTGGCTGGGGAGGGATGTGTGAGTCACAGGTGGTGGGAGGGGACTGGCCTCCTTCCCCTCTCACATAAACTGCCTGGAGCTGTCCACGGTAGTGAAAGTGTGAAACACTTCACCCCAGTGGTGTCGGGGAGACATGTCGTCGTGCGGACAGGCAACATCACGGCGGCAGCGTTCATAATCCGCCAGAGCGACATGTATACGCTCAGCCCAGCTAGTGGAAATAGCCTGACGCCTCCCGCTGTGGACGCACAGTCACCTGCTGTCTCTCGAAGCAGTGTAGGCCTATAACCCGATGTCTTTCGAAACGGGCGGCCGACCTGACGTCGAGGGGGGGGCAAACGAGTGGAGATTGAATCACACTATTGTTCAAATGTTATGGAGCAGGTTCAGGGAAGCGGAGGTGGATCTGCTCGCTCCACGAGAAAAAAACACACAGTGCACTCGGTGTTTTTCCTTGAGCATGCGGGACAATTCTCCTCTTGGCGTAGACGCCTTCTCCCTATATGCTTTCTTTTCCTCCCTCGATTCCTGGAGCGCATCCAGGAGAAGAATCTGTCAATGGCTCTGGTGGCACCGGAGCGCCGAGCGCGTCCTGGTTCCCGACCCTGTTCAGCTGCTGGTGGATCCCCCCCCTAGCAAATTCCGTGGCAGGGAGACGCACTGTCGCAGCTGAACAGCTCGATCTGTCATCACCCAGTTATAACCCAGAGACTTTGGGGCTGGTTGCTGAGCGGTAACGCTTACAGAGATTGTGGTGCGCACCATCCAGGGCTCCAGAGCCCCTTCTAACACAGCATGTTACGCAGGGCGCTGGTCTGTCTCCCAGCGCTGGCGCACAGGGGGGCGGATCCCATAGGTGTCCCCTGCCTCTCGTGCTGACGTATCGCCAAACTCTGGTGGATAGCGATTTGACTCCATCTACAGTCAAAACATACGCAGCAGCCCTCTCCTGCCAGGAAGGCTAGAGTGAGAGGGAAGTTTTTGCCTATCCCCGGCGTTTTCTGAAGGTGGGGTCAAAAACCGCCTGTTCGCCCCCTCACCCCCAAAGGGGCCTAGCCCTGGTGCTCCGGGCTCTGGGGAAGCCCCCGTTTGAGCCTCTGGCACAGGCCAACTCTCAGAATGCTGTCGCTAAAACGGCGCCTCTCTTTGCCCTAACGTCGGCCAAAAGAGTGAGTGATTTATGTGCACTGTCGGTTTCTCCGTCCTGCCTCTCCATTAGAGGGGACGGGGAGAGCAACCACATTACAGCCAAACCCCTCCTTCACACCGAAGATTCTAACTAGTTATTTTCGGTCGAGTGTTTTTTCCCTCGAGGGTTTTTTCCCCCCCGCCTCGTCAACGAGGCAGAGGTGGCTTCCCACCGGTTGTGTCCGGTGTGTGCCCTGTCTCAATACATTTTACGCACGGCAAATATCAGGAAAACACAACAGCTGGTTGTGCATTATAGAGAGCACTCCCGAGGGTCAGCCCTCTCAAAACAGCGTCTGTCTCACTGGCTGTGCGAGGCTATTACGCGACATCCGAAGGCATGCTACGAAGGCTCTGTCGGCGCCTGCGGCTCTATTTAAAGGCATGGCAGCCTCCTGGGCTTCCCCGTGCCCTTTCATCCGCTTCTATGTGCGAGATGTGTCTGAACATGTGTATATGTTCTGTCCACAATCAACGTGTAATGCTGCGTTGGATGTGCGTTAAGAGGACAAGAAGCGGATGCCCGATTGTTACCAATCTAAGGCACCTAGTGCATGCCGCTGCAGTCTCACCCTGCTGTCTTCACCTCGCCTGTTTTAGGCGCATTGTGAGACGCAGTTTCTTGTAGTTTCATAACCATGTTACTTCCAGGCACCCCTATGCCACTAAGTGGTGCCGCAGCAACCTTGCTCTGCTGTCTTACCTCTCCTGTTTTGGAGTATGGTTGTGAGACGCAGTCCTTAATGTCATACATTGTCATATCATGTTACATGCACGGATATGATGATGTCACTCCGTTGCATGCGTGATTTTTTCGCCCGCATACGGTCCTCCCTCGGGCGTCCCTTACAGGGCCAATCACGCACAATTCCCATTACTCATTGAACTACTGCCATCACATTGTGGGCCTTATGAACTTTTCAGGCCACACGCGTTAGCATGGCAGGCTTTATCAGAAGAATGACTCTGATTGAGCCTCTGTACATTGTTGTTGGGAAAATGTGGTCTATGTTCGGCTTGTGGACCGATACCGGTGTCGCAGGTGGCATTGACTACATCAGCTTCGCCCCTAACCCAATAGCGTAGCCCTTAGAGGCGAAGCCTATACGAAAATAGAACGATAGTTACGTAGGTAACTCCAGATTCTATGAGTATAGGCGTAGCCCTCTAGGTCCGAGGCCACCTGCTCCTAGAACATTGGTTGAAGAAAAAAGCTGATGTTTTTGGGGAGACGAACAACGGGTCCGCTGTGTACATATACAGTAAATGCGGACGTAGTTGAGGCCCGTGCTGGACGCAAGGGCGGGAAAGAAAATCTTCACGACTGCGCATGCGCGAAGGGATGAACCCAATAGCGTAGCCCTTAGAGGGCTACGCCTATACTCATAGAATCTGGAGTTACCTACGTAACTATCGTTTCAAGGTCAGCTGAAACACTGGTGAGACCCAAATACGAAGCTGGATGTAATATTTTGTTTCCCTCTTTATTATGGAGAGCAGAGCGTAAGTGATAGTTAGTTGAATTAAGTTAGTTAGTTAGTTTTCCCAAAACAGTCCCAGTGGGAAGTAACTAAGCGCTCAAGTGGTAAATGTACTTTACATAACAGTATATCCATTATTTTCTGTTTTATACCTTTACTCCTCTACAATTCAGGAAAATGTTGTACCCCCACAGGTGTCTGACATCTATATTTACTTTGCAGATTCATGTTTTTTAGATGAAAAATATCTTTTAAAAACAATATGATGCATTGTTACATATTGAACTACTTAACATAATATACTCCACCTCCACTGACTACAAAATGAAAATGCTGCCATCACATTAATATATAAATCATATTAATCTATAGTATGATGTACACATAGCTACTTCCCTTTAAGTACATTTTGTTAGAATTTGAAATGTTTACTGTAACTTCTAAGTATTTTTTAAACTTTTACTTTATCCAATGCTAGCCATTTTTGATGCTATCACCCAATGCAGCCTAATAAAAAAACACCAAACCTAATGTTGATTAAAGCATTATACAGTATGCTGAATATTACCACATTTTAAATAAGATTTTTGTAGTTTTATTCCATGGTCTGCACTAATGAGGCTGAATGAAAAGTCTCTTATGAGCATGGTGTAGAAGGGGAGTAGTGTTGGCCAGACAGGCGCTGGGTTCTCAGGGGGAGGGGACCAGGGGAGGGATATGTAACAGTAAAGGGGTGGGGGGGTTCAAATGAAGCTGTGCTTAGTCACACTTTCACAAAGAACATCCCTGTGTCAGTGGTGAACTCCGTTATCTTTTCTCCACTGCACGGCGTCTCTTCATGGGCTGCAACTTCACCGCTGCAATTAAGGAACCACGCCTGTTGCTCTCTAATTTCCCTGACTAGCAGTACTTATACTACTGCAATACAAGCTGTCTCCAGTGCTCCTGCGCTAGAAAACTTCATATCCATTAGAGGATTTTTATTTTTTATTTTATTATCGCGAGAGCGTAGCCTACCTGCAGGGCTGATACTGACCACTGCTTTCAGGCTGGGAGGTAATAGTCCAGTCGGTGACCCGCACTTTGTCCCGGAACACGCACAATGCCAGCAATGGAGTACCTTAAGTTTATTTTTGTGTTTTCCTGCTTGATGAAGATTACAAATTCTGTCTACTCTACTGATACACCTCAAGTTCCTGCGCCTATTCCTAAAGGTAAAACACTTTTTTCCCTTCTCCTTCCTAATGTTTGCGGTTCGCCCCGAACTTAAACAGCATATTGTCATTGCGCACGTTTGACGAACACATCTTGACATCTATCGCAGCTGTCATGCTAAGTGTGGGGATATTAAATCATCAATTTTCAAAGATGTAATTTAATGGTCACATGATGTTACAGTACAGAAGGCGCAGGTTGCACCCGTGCGTGAATCTGAACATGCCAAGCGCTACACATATTGGAGCGTAATATCACTGTAGGCCTACATGATAGTGCTCGACGCAAAAGATCCGTCTGCGGTTTCTCACAATCCTGTTTTTATTTGATGTTGTTTGGCAGCTTGCAGCCACGGCATATAAATACACATGTCAGGCTGTAAAATGTCAGTATGGGAACCAGTTTGAGGCGAGTCTTTGAGGGTTTCACTTGTTGACACTTAAACAAAAAAAACAACAGACAGTTCTAAGGCCTGGATTAGACCTACTATAAATCTGAATGGGCAAGAAATCTGTTAGTATTTGATTTTAATAGCAAACAAGCTATTATGTGCCTAAAAAGGAGAAACAGTTGTTCTAACTAAAAGTTGATGGACTCAACCCAACTGGATGCTCAGCTGTTGAGACAACCTATAGTACATGAATAGGTTTATGCTCCCAAGGCGTGTCCCTGTTGCTGAATTGCTCTAAATTACCCTGAAATCCTTTAAATTAAACACAGCTCTTTTCACACTCACAGGGGATTTTGTAAAGAACAACATAAGGGGGTGCGTATTTTTTATACCAATGTTGGTGTCATAATTGCTGTGGGTTTATACGTCAGTTACATCTGCAAATGTGGTACTTTTTTTAATGATCATTTTGCTGGGGGAGGCAGTCTACTTTCAGGGTACAACAGCTGCCTTCAGTCTCCACAGGCTCGTTTTGTCTTCTGGTCTGGACTAACTGGGTGACTGTCACACAGCAGCCACATTAACTTTACAAGGGTTAAGATGTTTGCTCATGAAATCCTTGTTAGTACACCTGGTAGGGATTAAATCATGAAGTAAAGGTCAAACAGTTTGTTGGGATTAATACACTGAACTTACTAAATCTCTTACAAATGGAAAATGGTATATTTGCAGTAAATAAGTGAAAGAAAGAAGAAGTGAAATGAAAGAAGTTTTCATACTTTAATGACCATGCAAACTGCGTGCAATAAAGAAATCATCCAATGATGTTAACATGTAATTATATCAAAGTGTTTTAATTGGGTTGGGTTTAATTCTGTTCCTGTTCTCCAATATTTAGCCAGGTGCCATATTTACTGCACAGAAAAGTTTTAATATTGCCGCCTTGCTACAATAGTTGAAATGCAGAAACACTTTTCTTTTTGTAACAATAGAGGCATGTCAAGTTTAAAGACATTTGGTTTCTGTAGGAAAAAGGGTGGGTCACAAAACACACAATAAAAATTGAGTCCACTTTTTACAGTTTTTTTCCCTACATTGCATTGCCAAATACAACAACATACACAGAGGTTTCATCAAATAACTTCCACGGTGTGCAAACAACTAAATGTGATATAAATTAGTTTCTGCAATTTCTGTATGTGACATCATTCTTTAACCACTAAAGACCTTTTAATGTACTACACAAGTCATTCTACCAACTCAATTTATGTTTATGCAGCATAGCTCCATAATAAGTTTGCTGTGTAACTGTACATCACTTTGTTGAAGCACAAGACCCAAAACACGTTGCACGAGGAATTGTATTACACATTATACGCCCACATTTTAGATGTGGTGCATACATTCTTTTGTTTCTCTTATTTCTCTAATCCAAATAGAAGCCATTCCTTTTTACAGTCCAGTTATCAGCCATTTTAGGGCCGGTCTGGCTCATAATGTCAGAAACACATGTATTTACACTTATTGTATGAGGTGTTAACTGTGTGGAATATCAACTTGATGAGTCATCTTTCCCCCAAAGTTCTCAGTCAAACTGTTTTTCTTTCCTTTCTTTCCTAAAGAAAGAGAGTATTGTAGTGAATAGTGAAGTGAATAACCGCTTACTTGCTAGGATTATTCGGGGTGTAATTATTCTCCTTTATAACACCAAGTTATACATACTGTTTCATAGTGACAGCCTTTTTAGGGCAAGGTGCTGGTTGTCATAGTGACGGGGAATTACAAAGTAGAAATGGTAGTTAGCAAGGAACCAATAAAAAAGAAGAAAATATTGCATTCACATGAAGCATACACGTGTATTTATACTTCCTGATTTGTGTTAAACGTCACTTGTGCGAGATGATATGTAAGGAGAGTGTTTCTCTGTTCGTTCAGACTTCAGGCAGATTCTGATACCTGTCCTCCAAGTCTTCTCTAGTTCCACAATCCCTCTCCATCGGTTGTAGCACAGATGCAAACGCTGTGAATTAGCAGTAAAAAGGGACAGTGCAGAAGGAGGAATGCAGGGCTCTGCCCATCTCTCACTTATGTGCACCTTGCCAGTCTCTGTGAACAGCGGACGTGGCTGTTGGTTTGTTGGTTTTGGAAAGTTGCAAAAAGTAGGCAGCCTAGACCCCCACTGTCCAGCCACCTGAAAGGAGCCTTTCACATATTTCTGACTTACTGTGTGAACAGCACTTCTGACAGAGTATATATTGGATTTAGGATGTAGTTCTTGTGGTGAGTCAAAGCCACTGAGTTGCCTTCGGAGTCATTTTTACAATACCGGTGTCTCAACAAGTAAAACAGACAAGTATCAGAAAACCACTTCAACTATCAACCTCTGTAACCTCTATTAAAAACAATGTTTCTCCAGTGTTTTCAGTGTTTTTTGCCCAATATTTTACAAAGAAACATTTGCTTAGAAACAACTTTTGTATTCCAGTTACATGGACACATGTTTTTGTGAGTGTGTGTGTGTGTGAGACGAAGATAAATGTCATTAGTCATTATGATCTGTTCTGTTCCACTATTACATCTCTCCCAGATGCCACTGACATGTCAGCAGGGAGTATTTTATAGAGAAGAAAAGGAAACTCTACCTAAAGTTCTCCATGCCTTATATTCTGTATAATGGTGCTCTCTATTGCCTGTAATTCCAGTCTAACAAACTAACAAACCAATGTCACTAAATCACAGCAATGTCGGTTCCATGCCTTCTTTTTAGCCAAATATGTGCTTCTTTTTGTCTTTTTTTTTAAAGCTGTCTCTGAGGTATTTTGCCAACTATCAAATAGATCAAATCATTTATTACAGTTATTACACACAATACACACAACCTGGATTAATCACACATGTTCAGTACCTATACTGTACATGCACTATTAAGCACCTTAGCAGTGCCCAGGTGGTGAACCGGCACCTCCCCAGCTACCAGTCCACCACCATACTTTGGGATGGGGACTTGAACTAGCGACTATCTGGTTCACAACTCCCTACTGACTGAGCTACTACCACCCTCGACTGTCAAGTGGACAGTTCCCATGATGTAATGTCTTCCTTATAAGCAAAACTCAAAACAGATGACATTTCAGCAAAGTTGTCAGGGCTAGTACAACTATTCAATTTTACAACCTAGCCGTGCGTTTAAATGAGGACAGTGTGAAAGTGTGAATTGAACAGGTGTTTTATGAGTATGGCAGTATGTTTGGCAAGAACTGCGTTGGCTGAATCTTGAATTGATACATCTGAGAGGGTGTACTGTTCAAATTGCCATGGATCAAAGTTGTAGAACTTTCTTTTAAGCTGTAGTCATTTGTAGTTGTCAATATATTAAAGATACCAATGCTGAAATATTTACTGTAGCATACTGTACCAACGTGATGTTTTTAACGTTTGTCAGAAGCAGTCAGTACCAACTTGGGGCTTTTTTACTAGGAAACGTGCCCTTGGTTGAATTACAACAGATATATACACTCACCGGCCACTTTATTAGGTACACCTGTCCAACTGCTCGTTAACACTTAATTTCTAAGCAGCCAATCACATATATTTAGGCATGTAGACATGGTCAAGACAATCTCCTGCAGTTCAAACCGAGCATCAGTATGGGGAAGAAAGGTGATTTGAGTGACTTTGAACGTGGCATGATTGTTGGTGCCAGAAGGGCTGGTCTGATATTTCAGAAACTGCTAATCTACTGGGATTTTCACGCTCTAGGGTTTACAGAGAATGGTCCGAAAAAGAAAAAACATCCAGTGAGCGGCAGTTCTGTGGGCGGAAATGCCTTGTTGATGCCAGAGGTCAGAGGAGAATGACCAGACTGGTTCGAGCTGATAGAAGGGCAACAGTGACTCAAATTACCACCCGTTACAACCAAGGTGGGCAGAAGAGCATCTCTGAACGCACAGTGGTCGAACTTTGAGGCAGATGGGCTACAGCAGCAGAAGACCACACCGGGTGCCACTCCTTTCAGCTAAGAACAGGAAAGTGAGGCTACAATTTGCACAAGCTCATCGAAATTGGACAATAGAAGATTGGAAAAACGTTGCCTGGTCTGATGAGTCTCGATTTCTGCTGCGACGTTCGGATGGTAGGGTCAGAATTTGGCGTCTACAACATGAAAGCATGGATCCATCCTGCCTTGTATCAACCGTTCAGGCTGGTGGTGGTGGTGTCATGGGGGGGAATATTTTCTTGGCACTCTTTGGGCCCCTTGGTACCAATTGACCATCGTTGCAAGGCCACAGCCTACCTGAGTATTGTTGCTGACCATGTCCATCCCTTTATGACCACAATGTACCCAACTTCTGATGGCTACTTTCAGCAGGATAATGCGCCATGTCATAAAGCTGGAATCATCTCAGACTGGTTTCTTGAACATGACAATGAGTTCGCTGTACTCAAATGGCCTCCACAGTCACCAGATCTCAATCCAATAGAGCATCTTTGGGATGTGGTGGAACGGGAGATTCGCATCATGGATGTGCAGCCGACAAATCTGCGGCAACTGTGTGATGCCATCATGTCAATATGGACCAAACTCCCTGAGGAATGCTTCCAGCACCTTGTTGAATCTATGCCACGAAGAATTGAGGCAGTTCTGAAGGCAAAAGGGGGTCCAACCCGTTACTAGCATGGGGTACCTAATAAAGTGGCCGGTGAGTGTATATAAAATATAAAGTACTGTCTTTTTTAAAAGCCAGCAATTACAGTTTGTATTAAGTAATCATTAAAGCCTGTTAAAATTAACAAGCTAGGTGAATATGCAGATGCCCAACCATGCACTTAGGGAGCAGCTCATGGCTTATCTTGAAAGCATTTTGAATTCACTTTCCAGATAAAGAAACAGGAGCTGTTTCAAAGAAATGTGCATGTGGTTGTACATTTAAAGGCTTGGCTTATATGCCCTTCGCAGGAAATATATAATATCATAAAATTGTGTTCTGCTTTCCACTCACAGCAATTTCAGCAAACATTATTAAAGCACACTGTTAACCTAAATTGTTAATCTCTAAATGCATTATGTTGAATTAAATTAGGTGTGTATTCCTGTCAGACGAAACCCTAACATTGCATGACATAAACCAGTTGAAATTATTTTTTTTTTCTTTCTACATTACAGTTGTTTTTCAGAAAGAATAAAAAAAATAAGCTATTCTTGATTCAAAATGATGTGTGACGAGACTACAAAATAGTTTCCTTGCCCAATGCTGGTGACATCATCACACATCCTAGGGCTAAAGTGCCTGTGGTTTGACATGTGTAATTGAAAACACAGGCTCTCTCTGCAGATTCACTACACACCACATGTGTTATGGAAATGGTGTGTTTTATCAACTATGGTGACTTTGAAATGTAAAATCTATTGTAGTTGTAGACAGCTAAAAATAATGTCCCGCAAACCAACCTGCGAGCATATGGTTTTCTATTCCCTTTTGTATCCATTCCTTAAATGGGGTGACTAAAGCTAATTGCAAACACATGGAATCTTCACCTAGGTAGCAACAATGGTATTTCTTAGGCGAAAAAGAATGTCTGCAGGTCTAGGGGCTTTTGGATTTAGATATGAAAAGTGCCTACCTCTACCTCAATGCCAAAGCTGCTTTAGTTACATTAAAATTATAATGCATTCTAAAGCTGGAACATATTAAAAAGTAACTGTAGGTTGGGTAGCATGCTATGTTCATCTGAGGTTTGAGAATTAAATGAATGGCGGAGTTGCTTAAGTGCAGTTAAAGAAATGCATTGGTCTAAAAAGATGGCATAAATTCATTTTTTTGTTTATCCTTCTTAGTTATTATTATTATTATTATTATTATTATTATTATTATTATTATGTTATGCAGGTCTCTGTGGACAGATACAAGTTCCATTTCTGCTCTGATTTAGCCCAAAATATGGATTAGTGTGGTTAAGTGTGGTTTTGCTTACACACCGACTTCTTCAGAATGCTTCTGTCTTCCCTTTGCTGTTGTGGTTAAAAAAAATAATTGTATTTAAATAATAAATAATTCTCTGCTTAGGTATTACTTTCATTTACTTGGGACGTATGTGACTGGTCTGCCTCCATGCGAATACTCGCTGAGGTGGCCAAACTTTGTGGACATCAACCATGCATTACATACCAACAGAATACTCTGTTTTTCTCTACAAATTTCTTCTTATGCAACCTGGCTCGAAATTTCACCTTTTAGAAAAAACACTAGGGTGGAAAAGTGTATCTTACATTGAGTAATACAATAGGGGGTTTCAGCTTTACAATTACTGCTGAAATTTTGGCACAACTCAAAATAGGGGAATCCACTAGGCGTAGATGCGCTTTGTTTTGTTCTTCATCATGCTTCATACCACACCGGGTTGTGTGCATAAGCAAATTTAGATGATTTTGGTCATTTTTCCAGGATATTTGCTCTAGCCGACTTCCTGCCCGACCTGTGCAACGACTCCGAAAAAATATGGACCTAGCACATATTTTTAGAGGAGCAGCGTGCTGCTTCTGGGACACATTGGTGGAATCACGAGTATTGTCTTAAGTGGCCGCGATTGCTCTGGTGGCTGGGCCGTTGCCGGAACCAAACACAGACACACCTAGTGGAATTTAGAGGTAAGACCTGCCCATGGCAGTAAATGCCTGGGAGTCTTGACTTGAGTTAATGTTAAATTTACATTTCATATGTTTAGAGCTAGCTTTTCAAGGGCCGCTTATTTTTAGGAAAATGTCCAGGTTCAGGCATGGTACACTGGGTTATGCTAAAAAAAAGTAGAATTGAGCATTACTGTGCTGCAAGTATGAATCAAGACTTTAATAATTTCTCCTTTTCCCCATCTCAAAGGTTCTTGCTTTACCTGTAGATTAAAGGCAGGTTCACTCAAATAGAATGCAAGGACAAAGGAATGTGGACTTTTAACTGAAATACTTGCACTTTCCTTTCCCCAACACATTTTTTCTGTTTACTTGGATGACCAAAATAGAAAGAACAGGGGTTTGTGTTCACTGTCCAGGACTGTCTCGTCAAAGAGGAAAGATCCTGTTATCCTTATGCTCAAGGCCAGGGTACATTCCGTGATAGCGCTTTCCGTTCTGCAAGAAATGCTTACTTAAGCTTAGCCCCAGCCAGTGAATCACAACGTTTGCTCATAGAAGTGTGAAAGTTTACTTAGATGGCTAGTCCCATGTGGTACAGAGAGGGAGGGAAGACTGTTTGCCATCCATGCCTTTCTTGGAGAAGAGTTACAGCAGCACTGTATGAGCTACATTCCTCTCCCCCTTGTGTGCTGTTCATTCAGTAATGACGTGAGAACTTGCTGTTTACTCTGACTAGACACTCATCCTCCAAAACCAAAGCTGTCAGAAAACTTCTTTTGAGTGCTGCTATTTGTCTCTGTTATATTTCATTATTGTTACTTACATAAAAAACACATCAAAAGGACTGGACAATTGGCCCAATTCAATTTTGTAATAAGATTGGAAGGAAGACCAATCTATCATGTTTCCTTTGCTCTGGCAGATACATTTGGCCTTCTCACATTGAGACAGATTTCCAGCCGGCCAGGCCCTTGGTGAACTAATCACACCCTTTTTACATAGTGCGGGTTTAAGACGATGACTGAAAGAGGAGGGTCATGCTTGCCGAACATATGTGCCCAACGTAACTGGCATACTGGGTCCAGGACAATGCACCAGGTTCAGAAAACTCAGATCAAACTGTCCAACTAGGCAGTGTTGTTAAAAAAAATGGGTCAAGTTTATGTTACTGTTTTGCTTATTTCTTGACTCAAATGTTTTTAGTTAAATATTTTAGAGTTCTGTAATTTGAGAAGGTTTGTGACCAGGCAGCCATTTTTATTCCTTCTTCAACTTGTTTCGCTCAGAGTTACATCCTTTCAATGCTCTGATTGGTTGGATGTCATGTTTTGTTGCTCTGATTGATTGTAGGTTTATTTAATTGTGTCCAGAGACATTTTAGTATGCGCTGTCAATAATGCACCTTGGAAATAAAAAAATACTATTCTTGTGGATGATGGACCTCGGAGGAAAAGCAAACAAAACAGTGCAGGATTATGACTGACCTTAAATGGCATACCTAATGAAATTTCCTGTACATACAAATAAGGTGAACAAGTGGCCAATTCGTTAAGGAGGCCAAAAATGCCCCAAAAGCCATTTTCAAATGTACAGAAGGACACGCTACAATATAAGACTGTGTGATGGCAAGCATGGGGGAAAGTCAGTTTAAAATAAACTGCTACTTGGTCAGTATAAAATTGGTACCTCAACAAAGTATGCAAGGTTGGTCACTTTTTGCCTGTGATCCATAGTTAGATGTGCAATTTAACAATCTTTCTCGGAGCATTGTGCCAAACAGATAAGAGAATTACTGAGTAAGTGATGAAAAGCCCAATTAAAATCTAGACTTAAAGCAGCCAATTGACAACCCGTTGACCATGATATACAAAGCATGTATGAGCTTGGCTTGGAATAGAACTGGCAGATAATAATTCAAACTTTGGTACAAGGTTTTCAGCCATAGGCCACATGAGGCCACAATACATTTTAAGGGATTTTGTCTACCAGGAATTGTGGAAGGTAAAGCCATGACAGAGATGTGCCTGTGTGTTTCAATAACAAGTTTAATGTAGTAAGTAAAAAAGGTCTGTCTCATCTCTTTTAAATCAATGGTGGTTTGAATCCCCAGGCTGTATTTAACTGGGAGCTTTCTTGTTGGGATGCACTCATTTGGCCTGCATGGTTACCATGGGAGGAACGCTAGTGGTTTCATAAGGTTAGAACAAAGTCACCAAGGGGTAATTGATGTGAGCTGTCAGCTTATTTTTTCCCGGAAGAAAATTCTTAAGGCGGCAGTATACTCTGTCAGAACTGCTTGCCCAGTGGTCAAATAGCTCCTGGAGCCCCCTCCCCCATACCTTTCCTACATTTCACATTCACACACATCATGCTGGGATTGACCAGCTGTACAAAGGTGAGAAAGTAAGCGGTGTTTGAACTCTCTCAAGCTGTCTTTCCTTTTGTGTAACACTGTGAATGGCTTCCAGGAGACTGCCTGAACTCCATTATCCCAAGATTTGCTTCACCCAGCAACAAAAAAAGGAAAATCAAAGTGTCTGGTTTTATTTAAAACTCTTTTTTGCCACATTTGGTCTTCATGTACAGTATGTACATATTACATATACCCATTCACTATGCTTCATCATCCCACGCCAAGAACAAGAACACACCTGTAACTCACAATAGGCATCCCTTCCCTCTGCGCAGCATAATGTGTGTGTCTGAATCAGCCCAGTTCGTCGCTGTCACCTAATGCTGTTGCATTAGAAGCAGACAGTGAACTATTTCCAACTTGTAACAGAACCTCTGTGCCAGAGGAGTACTGGAATGGCTATTAGAGCGACGACAGGGCCACAGGCTAGACTGGGATGAGAGAATGACTTAGTCACATTGACAGGAAATGGATGGAAAAGAGCAGGAAGGAGGCTTCTTGTAATGTACTTAAGTGTGGATGAGTGGGTGGGAGATGGGTGATTTTGCTGACAAAAAAATAATTTGGAATAGAGCCTAGCTCTTATATGTCCTCAGGCTTTGTTTAGTTTAAAGGGGTGATAGGATGGTTACATAGAGTATTTCACGCTGTTCCTTAAGGTCTCCTGATAGAGTATGTGACATTTGTTGGGCTGAAAATGCTTTTGCTGTCCTTTTGGCCCTCATGCTACCCTGTTAAATTGACCTGGATTGAAATGAGAGGTTTTCTGCCTTATATGGTCTGCTCATGAATAAATAAGCTTCGCGCTGATTGGACATGACCAACAGCACTCACTTAAACATCCAAGGTGGAGATAGCATGGATACTTTAGGTTTTGAACCATATCTGTTTGAGCCTGAATCAGAGGAAGGATCTGATATAGAGGACCAACCTGCCAGTAGATTGGAAATGACTCCTTCAGACTGGTAAGTTTTGTCTTTTAACATTTACTTGCATTTTAAACACACTACCCACCATTAGCCGTTCGTTGTTATACTAGTGTAATACTTCAGTGTTGTAGCCTAAGCATAACTTTGTTTTTAGTATTGTAAGCAACATAAGTTACTAATTTGCACACAGACAAATATTTTAAAACTTGTATCCTTGCAATTTCAATCAAGATGTCCGGTTGGCTGAAAAGTTAGTGGCCAGTTTGTAGTGGGCAGTTCATAGAGCTGCTCACAGTGAAAGGCTCATGGTCACTATTGTAATATTGTTACCGTATACTCTCCTGCTGAATAGTGATAGATTGTCAATCAATCAATCAATCAAGTTTATTTGTATAGCCCTTTACAATAGCCGAAAGGTACCCAAAGTGCTTTACAACAAAGCCATAAAACAATACAAAACACATGTCAACAAACAGATACAATTAAAAGTGCTGTAGTGGTGCAGCGCTGCAGGACATTAAAAGCCTTCCAGAAATGCATAGAAAGGAGCAGACAGAAGGAGGACACCTAAGAGACAGTATTGTCCTAGTCAGAATTAAATGCTAATTTAAAAAAGTGGGTCTTAAGCTTCGTTTTAAAAAGGCTGAGGTCAGTAGATTGTGAGTTAAGTACGTTTGCCACGTAGTAGTAATGTTATTTTACAACAGGACGTCCATTTAGCTGGACAGGAGCCTACTATTTCTGTTTAATTTGAATGCTACGTCTAAAGTATTACTACTCTTGCCTGTGTCAGTAGGTCTAATGTTATCTTTGAACTACTATCCTGCTGATTAGGTCATCTGGCTATGAGATTATTACCTTCTTAACATGTAGTAATATTTAAAATAAAACTACGGTACATCCATCTTACCTTGACAGGTGTACTTGTGGAAACTGGAAAATATGTTGCCTAGAAATACCTCAGGTAACTAAAACTAGAGATACATTAACTCAAGCTACTTTATACTTTCTGCTCATTCAACATTATGAAATAACAGTAGGCGCATTATGTTAGTTTTTACTTTCATGAGAAGAATGACCCAGGTTCCTGAGGAGATAACCTGTATGATTCACCATGCTGGCCTTCATCCAGTATATTCTTTGCAAAATGCTATGAATATTTACAGAGGTGACCATGGCTGGTTGAGAATCAGAGGGATGGAAAGGTGAGGCCAATTTGATCGCACTGTTAGCAGTTCAAGTATATAAATAAAACGTTTATAACAATACCCATTGATTAATAGTTCAGTATTATTACAAAAACACACTGTATTATGAAGACAACAAAATTAAAAACTTTAGATTTGTTTCAAAACAATTATCCAGTGTTATACTCTGTAATCTAAAAGATAAAAATGTGATTTTCCACTACGCCCTGTTCTCTTTGCAGGCAATGTAGACACATGACCTATAGGACTTTTGTGAGCTGGTGCTGGGGTTTTCTTGAAGAAGTGTCCGTGTCCCCTAATCCCCTAATGTGTGGTGCTGCATATACGGAGGAATTTTCTGGAGGCTTCAGGGCAGTATGTCCCCCCCGCAACTGAATTGTAACACATGTTCAGCAACAGTATCGTCCGTTTAAGGCCTGTCGAGCTGAGCACAGGCCCTGGGGCACAGGAATCTGCCGTACTGCTCCCAGACAAGGAAGGGGGTCATGGATGAGCTCCTTAAACACCAGTTGCATCAGGTCTAAGACATAGCCTGTTGTGTGTGTGAAAAGTAATTTTTAGCACCTTTACCATTGCACATTTGGATTTGTTGTTTGTAGTGTGTGAAAAGTTATTTTTAGTGCCTATACAATGCAAAATTGAATTTTTTGTTTGTCATAAAAAAAATGTTTAAACTTACAAATTGTTGGCTCTGTCTTCACTTGTTTGACGGTGTAACCTCTCCCTTTAGCCTTTGACAACCCTAATGAAATTAGTTTACATAGCAAACATAGTTAGATATACACATTGTTGAGTGTTTATTGATTTTGAAGTTTTGATAACTTCACAAAAGTGTCCAATAATCTACTACTACTATAATGGGTTCTAAGACACTATTGTCAGTACTACTTGTGCATGTGTCTGATCTATTGCCTTAGGCTGGCCACACACCATGCATGCTCAAGCCGCGCCAGAGACGTGCGTGTCACGCAGGCAGTGTACAAGCTCTAACCTGTTTACATGGGAGCGGAAATAAAAATGGACACGCTGATTTCAAATACCTGCACCAGCTTTATGTCTGCGATTTCGGTGGTCTGCACATCCATCATTGTGTAGCTCCCATACTTTGCAGAATGTCCTAGAATGTAACATTTTTTAGATTATAACCACTCAGTTTTTATAGCTTGAATCTTAATGTACATGGTGATACTGTGCTGTCAACAAGATAAAACTAAATGAACACTAGGCTTATAGCAGCTTTAACTGTCTTATGGGGTAGAGTGCACTTTTGGGCCCTTTATAGGGGCCCTTTATAGGCCCTGTTATGTTCTCTTTCATACTTCCAATCCAACTTGCCAATGTCCAATAAATCATTAACAAGGGTTTAGTGGAACATAGTGCTGTATATAAATTGAAGGCAGATTGCCCCTAGAAACATGAAAAGCAGGATTAGTATTCAAGTGGTCTATGAAACCATATTAAAATGTCATTAACTTTTTGTTGGCCTGCCTGACTGAGCGCAGAACAACATTTTGCCCATTTTAAAATGAACTTTTGGAAGCTGGAAACAAATTAGTAGTCCTCCTTTATGCAACAATAGGGCTTGATGAACCAGATCTAGATATCCAGGGCACTAACCTCCTTGGCTCACAATCACATATTGTGGCCTTTCTAATCAAGGTTACCCCTAGTTGGTTTAAAAAAAAAAAAAAAAACATAATAGGACAAGTGAAAACTAGCTTAGTGGGTGTTGGCTGCCTCTCTCTAGCTTCACTTGAGGCTATGGTGGTGGTAATTTGTATTTGTCTAGCCCTTCCTCCAACCTCAGACTTCAGCACTCGTGGCCACTGGAAATGTCCTATAGGTTTGTGGGAGTTCTTTTGACCAGAGAAGAAGGAAATGCTTGAATTCATGTTTAAAAATATGCATCTGTTTTTAAATCAAATGAAAACTACAGTAGATGTTCCTAATTTCAGATGTAGGTTTAGACTGTTAAACCAAATATCCACCAGTTTGTTGACATAGGTCTGAGGTTAACAAGAAACTCAATCCTTATATATAAGCATCAAACACTACATATTTATGGGGATATCCTTCAATGTTAACCAAGAATTTGCTCTAAATTCACAACTTAAAATGCCACAATTTCCAGCTACACGACTATATCGGCACATCCCTATACTGTTGTAGCCAAAAACTATGTAATGACTTTATAAGTCACATAAGTAAGGTTGTGGAAATGTTTTCTTTCTTTTACAGAAAAATTGCTTGTCTTAACTGTTGCAACAGAGGAAACGGATGGGTTCCTCCGCTTTATGCAATCTGCAAACTATTTCAACTACACTGTGAAGGTAAGATTGTCTTCTTATATCTATTTAAATAAAAAAAATAAAATAAAAAAAACACCCACTAATGTGTAGTTTGTAACCCCACACACACTTTTTCAACGACACACACTTCGGATTGATAAGGGCCTATTTAAAAAAACAACAACAGACTGAATCAAGCTGTAAAAACATCCATTTAAAGAGAAACTCCTCAGCGTTAGTTCACCGCCCGCATTTGAATGGTCCTTGCCTTTCTGTGACCCTGCTGCACCTGCTTGTATTCTCTCTCTTGCAGACACACTCAAAAGCTACTTTGCTAGCCTTTTTGGGCCCTTACTGAATTTTTTTTAAAATAAGAGTTAATGTTGTCAATTTTGCTTGGTTATATTGTTCTTCTGGGCTTAGTGTGCACTTATCTTTGTTCAGCAAACCCAATGAGACTACACTGGTACACAAAGAATAACAGGGCACTGATATTTTGTCTGCAACTCAGGCATTTCCTCAGTACCGCAGGAAACTCGGCCCATGTGGATTATCAGTATGAAGCTGCCTTAAACTAAGAGCCTCACACAAAAGAGGTTGCTCACACTCTTATCTACATCTCCCCCAACAGCTGTGTGTTTTTGTTTTAATCCACAGCTGTGACACAAAATAGTCCGATTGTGTGAATGTGTTTTTGGCAGCATTTACACACATGAACTTATAAAATGTGCCATTCTAGCTACCAGTGGGTGAAAAGGGTAATTGCCCTATTTTTCCCACAACAGCTTCTTTATATTCTTACAGGTTACATCTCACTATGCCCTATTTTAGAAAGGTTATTGGAAATGTCTTATATCTTAGAAGACAAGTACTCAATGTTCCTCCTGGTGGCAGAATTGGTAACTAGTTTTAAGAGATAAAAAATGAAGACTGAAAATGAGTGAAGGAAAACATTTTTACAGTGCTGCTGGGCTGCCTTCTGAAGACGTTTAATGCCAAGCCAGCTCACGTTGGGCTCTATTACTTCATGTGTTCTGTCTCAGGTGTTGGGAGTGGGAGAAGCATGGAAGGGTGGTGATGTGGGTCGTTCTATCGGTGGAGGGCAAAAAGTCAGACTTCTGAAGGAGGCCATGGAGGCACTGGCGGACCAGGAAGATCTTCTTGTTCTTTCTGTGGACAGGTATGTAATATAAAATATATATCATAAGCGCTCATCATATTTATATATAGCTATGTATTAGCTTTTGTTTGATTTCACTTTACATGACATTTTTTACCATTTTCGTGGTAACTTCAGACCAACGCTACCTTTCCTATGTAGTCTCACTTTTCCTAATAATTCAGATTCATAGCAAATATATCTCAAAATCTAAATTAATGTGTTCAGTGATGCGCTTTGGATGGATTATTTAAATATTCACTATGTTCCTTAAAAGAATTATTTCCCAAAAGACATATTACTTTAAAATACTGTAGAAAGGTGAATGCCTCATTCTGATTTTTTGCAGTCAACAAGTATAACAAGGATAAGCCTAGGCTATGTTTGTTGCTTTTCATAGAGATTGAGCTTTGTTTCGATTAAGCTTTAATGTCCATAACAAAAAAGCGATGCAAAACACCTTCAATTGCTGTGTAGATGTAAGAATTAGAAATTAAACTAATTTTCAGAATGACAGACTGTAGAAATTGTTATGAAAGCAATGCCTCCACAGTAAGAGGTGCTTCTGCACACTTCTGTAGCTCTAAAACGCCCTCTACTCATTCATGTAAAGGCGAGTATCGGTCGATATATGAGGAGAGTAGTTGTTACATGCAGGTAGCTGAATTAGGACTTTTCAAAGCCTCAGTTTCACTGAGTTAATATGAATGGTTTAAAATAATAACAGCTTTGCAAGCCATATTTCCTCAAATAGAGCAGAAGATGCCAATACTTGGTGCACCATGTCACATGAATAATGAATGCTATAATTGCTGTGCAACCTTGTCACGCCCTTAACATTTTCAGTCGCTCTATGCAATTTGGAATTGGTAGACAATTTACACATATAGAAGTGACTTTTGGGCTTCAAAATAGAAAATGTAGTGGGGTGACATTATTATATTTTTTGGGCAGTTTAGGCCTTTATTTGACAGGACAGCTGGAGACATGCAAGTGGCTAGAGAGGGGGGAATGACATGCAGCAAAAGGGCCACATGTTGGAATCAAACCTGGGCCCGCTGCGTCGAAAAGGAGTAAACCTCTGTATATGGGTGCCAGCTCTACCAACTGAGCATCTGGTCGCCCCAAACTCCACAACTTTGCAATGGCAAAATAAAAATAAAAACTTCTCACTGTTGCACATTTTAAGTTTGCTCCTGTTTTATGGGTGTGACCAGGGTTAAAGCCACTTTACCCTTAGTGAAAACCCAATGGAATGGTGACAAATTGTGAACACACTATGGGGTGTATTGTACATCATTAAACGTATTAAACACGGTCTATTAGTGTTCTGTTTATTACCTAAAAAGGACACATAAAGCCGCATCACATGCATCAGTTTATAGTTAGATGATAATATAGGCAACACCCACAAAGAGAATGTACAACAGACCAGTTCATTCCCTGGCCAGGTTAGTCAATACTCAATTTATTTTCATATATAATAACTTTTAAACATTGTCATAAATGTTTACTGCAGCAATAAATATGATTGCTAAGTTTACAAGGGACAGAAGGTACAGTTATGAACATCTGTTGGCCAGATGTACAGTAGGTACTGTACAGTAGAGCTTGCAGGCTTCCTCATCAATGTTAGACATCTCTTCATCTCATTACATGCCTCACCGAGGTGGTTCAGAATGTCTTTTACATTTCTTGACACACTATATATAAATTGCGTGTACAGGGTTTCTTTGGATCGGTAGTGTGTTGTGATGATAGTGTGTACACAGACACAAGTACAGAATCAAAGTTCCATCCAGAAGAGAGTGTTTGATAATCAGTGACTCTGGAAATGGTCACCGAGATGAATCTGCTCTTTTACTGTTATGACTTCACACACACCTCAAACTAACATTTCCAAAAACATTAGGAGTTTCCATATCCTAAAATAACTTCCCTTTGCCTGCTATTAAACACCACAAGGCCTTTTTAAATGGGTTAGGCATTTTTTCCTCTGTCTGTCACAGAACGTTCAGGGTATTGTGTGTTAATTAGGGTGACCATATTTTGACAGCCTCGAGACACAAATTCAGACAGGCTTCTCAGAGGTTAATGAACATGCTTTCTTATGCCTCAATGGTACAAAAATAACTTATGTAATAAAATTAAATCTGTAACAACCTGTAACAAAATAATAGCCCTCTTTTCAAATAAATAAATGTGAAATAATGTTCTAATAATGACCTATTTTGTGTCAGCTTTAAAATCCAGCTTCAACTCGATATCACTTAAAACTGTAATGTACGTGGAAAGTTTTTTTTTTTTTTTTTTTTTTTCAACTGAGAAGCTGCACTAACACTACAGCATTTTGTGTGCAATGCTGCTCCGCTGTCTGATCTGCTCCCTGCATGGGCGCGTTGCATGCAGCCTCTCGGGAATTACGTCACGCAGCAAAGTACCGTGGTGTTGAAAAGCGCCAGTCAATTTAAGTACACGCTTAAACAGCAAAAAAACTGACATTTTCATGAATTTATAAACCCCCGGACAGTATGTAAAAAGTGGACGTGTCCAAGCAAAAAGAGGACGTTTGGTTACCCTAGTGTTCATGTCTGTCAACGCTAAACTCAACATCTCACAGAACAATCCAAGAAATGCTTGCTCATACAAAGGCTCACACATGAAGAATGCTCACTGTTTACATTACGATTTCTATCCATCTCAAGCAAGTAGAAACCTGGGTTGTGTGTCAGATGACAAGACAAAGAATAATATAAGAGAAAACTGTCAGAATACCCCTAAAGGGGGAAAGAAAATGATAATGATCTGTTGTCCACTCCCTTTTTAGCTATGATCTTATCTTTGCTGGGGACCAGAAGAGATTCTCAGGAAATTCCAGAAAGCCAATCACAAAGTGCTTTTTTTGCTGCAGAGGGACTGATATGGCCGGATAAGCGACTAGCTGACAAGTACCCCTCAGTGCGCAGTGGCAAGCGCCTACCTGAATTCTGGAGGTGGGTTCCAAAAAGGTCTATATATGATTTAAATGCTCAATTGTTTTAACCTAATGAATTGTCTGCGACACTCAATTTCTAGACTATCAGTTGACAAAAAGTAGATGTTAAAGAGTCACCCTTGTCATCATATATATCCATACCTATAGTATCCCAACCACATAATTAATACTAACCCTACGACCCCATAACCCTGTCTAATTCAAACCCAGTTCATAGTGTATTTGAAGAGTAAAGAGTATGTGAAGATGACCCATTACCCATACACTCATCTGTACAGAATGAATGAATGAATGAATTATGTCAATGTAGTGTGATGTTTATCTGTGTGGATCTCTGTTGGGGGGGGGGGGACCTGCATAATTTGAGGATATATTTAAAGATGTTTAAAAGATAATATTTTATTTATGTTATGTGCACATAAATCTTATGTTGGGGTATACTAGTGCTTGAGTAACCTTCTGTGGGTGGGGAAAGGTTAATATATTGCATCATCAGCTGTCAAACTTTGAAGACACACAGGCCTCGTTGGAATTCAGGGGCTTAGCAGTGCAGCCTACGTGTTATTGGTCTGAAGAGTGCAAAGACTTTAAGGAATGACAACAGACTGGAGTTAGTTTTAAAATATAAAACCGCAAGACCTTTATTATTATTATCTCTTGCTGTAAAATGGAAGTATATTTGTCTTGTAAACTGGCTCCTTGAGATATTTCCTGTCTAAGTAGACAGAAGGTGACAGAAGCACATTCATGTGGATTTTGACTCTGAACTTTGTTCCTTTTCAAGACTTTTTTTACTCAAGATTTGCTTTTAGTAGTCACCCTCACTTTTTGCATTGAAAAGGCATGCATATTACATATGAATATGTTACATGTGTTTCTAGGCATAATATGATTCTGACATTAGTAGACAACGGATGATAAATAAGGGAAAAAGTTGAATATGTGCACACATTTTTAACAAAAGAAAGGGTAACAGTATTTTCTCATCCATAATCCCAATGGCCAGCTGCATCCTGCCAGTTGTTCAGGACATTGAATTACTGCTGTCCCTATGGTCATCAGCATGGTCTGACCTCCCATATTGGAGCCTAGCTGTCTCAGACTGATCACAGACTGTTTTTAGCATTTCTATCGTCATTGACATGACATGTGGATTTGTCTTGGCCACCAGAATGGGCCACAGTTTGTATAAAATTGCAGGTTTTGTTTTGTGTTCCCACGGCTACCGCCTTCAAGTGACCATATGGGAAAGTTTTTTATAGCATCTGGACACACAACTGTGTCACACAGAGTGCAATTTCGGCGACATAATAAAAAATACAGTAGTGTTGTGTTTATGTGTGTTCATATATAAATCTACCATAAACCAACTTGAAACTTTTTAACATTTCAACAGACAACATATCATGATAAGTTATATTGTTCCATGTTACTGCAGTTCCTTTTCTTGCAACTTTGCAGTCAGAAAATTGCACATTATATGTCAGCAGAAAAGTGCAAAATGGGCGCATTGGGTCAAGAAGGCATGCAATCTCCCAGCACTCTCCATACTTTTAAAGCCATTATTTTGTGGGAGAACCTAACAACAATAAGTGTTGTTTAAAAATGCAATGATTTTTTTTAACTTTTTCTTTACTCCTGCTATTTAGATTATGTCATACTTTATTATGTCTACCCACTGACTTGTTTACATTGTCTATGGCTCTTTTTTTTAAATCATATGCAAAATGTTGCACACCAGCAACATAACCAAAACCTTTGCAATCTGTCACTGTGGTCAAAGACAGGAAAACTGGAGTAGATTGCCATGAGAATGTACATTTAGAGAGTGTGTGAGATTCAGACGCACACTGTTACTGAGACAGTTGTATTGGGTATATTTTGCAGCTTTCTACTGCCCATTATTGCACTCATTTCTATGTACAAACTGTTGGAAGCGAGAGTCCCTGCCCATGTCTTGTGTGCTTGGGATTATTGCCAAAAAATACACTTTGTGTAAGGCATTCAGGCAGTATAGTGTAATTGTCACCAACAGTCTGCCAGCTGTATATGACCTTTTAAACGCAATATTTTACTGCTGGATAGGTTTCACACCATGTATTACTTGCAGGTATAATCGGGGCTACGCCCCATACATAAACAGAGTCGTTTCCCCAGTGAACCTCCATGACAATGATGATGACCAGCTCTTCTACACTAAATTATACTTGGATCCTTTTACAACGAGTAAGTATCTTGTGTCAAAGCTAATATGAAAATGTATTCCCATAAAAACATATTTCAAATGGAAAATACTGTTTTCATGTCTTTCAGCAAACTCAATATGACTTTGGACCACACGTGCCAGATTTTCCAGAACCTGAACGGGGCTGTTGGTGAGAAATCAAACAAACTGAATCAATATAGCATGGGAATTATAGCTTAAAACCCCGGTTTTATGCTGACTTTATAAGTGAAAATTAAGTGAATGATGCACATTTCCAGAAAACGTGTAGCTTGTAGGCTTGGGGCAATTTACCCAGTAAGTTATAA